>OV121044.1:14050000-14052500 GCA_921293045.1 Aplocera efformata
TTGGATTGCTGGAGGACACTATAAGGGTGTGATTCTGGGGCTGGGGTTTTTTGGCCGCGACTTGCGCATATGACTGAGGCCTTTCAGTTTCCCTCAGCTCCGTCACCTCCCTGCTAATGTCCGCCAGCGTCTGCTTTAACTCCACCATTGCGATCTCGGTGTCAATGCCAAGGCCATGCGGCTGCTGTTCTGCCTGGTTTTGAGTGGCATCGCGCAGGCTCCTTATTTCCGAAGTCAGGATCTCAAGGCGCTCCTCAATGGGGCCGAGATCAACCGACTGGGGCACAGGAGTCGGGATTGCGGTGGGTACCATGAAGTTATTCATGGTGGCTGTAATTTCAGTGAGCATGCCCCTTATCATCCCCAGATCCGCCTCCAGCTTCTTCGCGTCAAGACCCCCCACGTCTTGCTGCCCGAGTGGTGACTGTGGCGGCGTGAACGTAGGCCTGGTCTCCGGAGATTGGTTCGTCACTTTCTCCATTAGATTGTCCATTTGTCGACGCATAGCGTCGAGTTGGTTTGAGACCATGGTCACACTCGTACCGACTCTAGTGATCCCTTCCCGAACATGTTCCCAATCGAGGCTCATAGAGGCTCCTTCCAGTGAAGGTGTTGCGGTCCCAGCATGGCGGACGGCACCCTCCAGCGATACCAAGGCTTGTTTAATTTCCTTGATGCCGCCGAAGGGCTCCGCCGTTTCATAGCCAAGCCAGGATCGCACGGCCTTCACTTCACCCAGCGTAGAGCTGATGTCGTCACGGGCCAGGCCCAGCTCCGCGACCACACGCTTACGCACTTCAGCCAACTCCTGTGTGTGGGACCTTTCAAGGGAACGAAGTTCATTGGCGTGCCTGGATCGTTCGATTTCCAGGTTCTGGATGTGACGGGCTCTAGAGTCTGATATGCTCAGCACCGATTCGTACAGAGAGGCAAGACATCTGAGGGTCACCATCTTGCACTCCCGCTTCATGTTCCCGGCCGCCTCGACAGCTTCCTTGCCTTTCTGGTAGCATTCATTGGCCACCTTGGTAGCCACATTCATATTGACGCCAGTTTTCCTGTGTGGCGTCATGAATACCATGCTTTCCCTGCCTCTGGTAATAGTATCCGTAGGTGTCTGGATATCGAGTTCTTGCAGGGTGCGGTCGATGTCTACCAGCGAGTCCACCGGGCTGCCATCAGTCGGCGTACTCGTGTCGCCCAAACTCTTAGGGGCAGGCACGGCGGTAGCGGCGGGAGCAGATGACGGCCCCGAGCCAGTTGAGGGATGTGCCCCTGACGCAGTAGTCCTTGGGGTTCTAGACGGCGGTCTACCGGGCGGCGCAGGCTTTGCAAAACCACCCGATCTTCCCGACAAAGACATGGTATAATTATAATTTATAATTTATTCGTCCTACTAAAATACTATGGAGGATTTACTATTTGAAATATAAATTAAAATTTTAAAATGTAGCAATAAATTAAATTTGAATTGTATTAACTGATTAAAGATAATTCAAATGTATTAAAATATAAATAAATTGTTAACTCTAAGCTAAAGTCTAGAGACGGTAAATTACGTATTAATTAAATTATTAAGTTTAAAAACAATAGAGTATTGAATAGTCGTGATCTAAAGATAAATTTAGAGACGACTTCCAAGTTAAAATAAGAAAGAATTTAGTGTATTGATATGTTAGATCCTAAGACGAAACCTAGGAGCAACAATCTTAACAATTAATTGAATTGTATAAATCCTCCGAGCAAAATGGACTACCAAATCTTAGTGGTTAAGCAAAGAAAGGGTGGGTGGTGGCTAAATTTTTTCGATTTTTCAGCTTTTAATGCGTTTTTCTGTTTCAGGGGGCTGCAGGCGCACCAGGCGATGGGAATCCAGAGAAAAGCGACCGTCCCTCGGGATATCCGAGATGTGAAATTTAGGAGAAACGTCGAAAAACGCGCAAAAATGCGACTTTTAATGTAAATTTACCTAAAATGATTGAATATATTGAAATTTTGAGTTTAACCGACTGCGAAAATGTGCGTCCCGTATAGAAAGCAGGAATGCGCTTCTAACGGTGTATAAAAAACACAAATTTCACAGAAGGAAAACGGCGGGAATAATTCGAAACGATTAAAAATTAAACTATTTGTAAAAATTTTGAAGAAAAACCGAAGAAAATCAACTTTCTGGATGGAAAATTCTGGCGGAAAATGCAGATCCGGGATGAGGAAAGTAATCCGCTTCCAATGATGTATTGCACTCAGATATTAGTAGTTAAATCAAAATTGGTTTTCCGCAATTGTATGGGCTGTTGATGTTTGGTATATCAACTCGGTCCAGTACAAATCAGAAAATTTTTTCGATTTTTCAGCTTTTAATGCGTTTTTCTGTTTCAGGGGGCTGCAGGCGCACCAGGCGATGGGAATCCAGAGAAAAGCGACCGTCCCTCGGGATATCCGAGATGTGAAATTTAGGAGAAACGTCGAAAAACGCGCAAAAATGCGACTTTTAATGTAA
>OV121045.1:0-7500 GCA_921293045.1 Aplocera efformata
CTAACCTAACCTAACCTAACCTAACCTACCCAACCTAACTAACCTAACCTAACCTAACCTAACCTAACCTAACCTAACCTAACCTAACCTAACCTAACCTAACCTAACCTAACCTAACCTAACCTAACCTAACCTAACCTAACCTAACCTAACCTAACCTAACCTAACCTAACCTAACCTAACCTAACCTAACCTAACCTAACCTAACCTAACCTAACCTAACCTAACCTAACCTAACCTAACCTAACCTAACCTAACCTAACCTAACCTAACCTAACCTAACCTAACCTAACCTAACCTAACCTAACCTAACCTAACCTAACCTAACCTAACCTAACCTAACCTAACCTAACCTAACCTAACCTAACCTAACCTAACCTAACCTAACCTAACCTAACCTAACCTAACCTAACCTAACCTAACCTAACCTAACCTAACCTAACCTAACCTAACCTAACCTAACCTAACCTAACCTAACCTAACCTAACCTAACCTAACCTAACCTAACCTAACCTAACCTAACCTAACCTAACCTAACCTAACCTAACCTAACCTAACCTAACCTAACCTAACCTAACCTAACCTAACCTAACCTAACCTAACCTAACCTAACCTAACCTAACCTAACCTAACCTAACCTAACCTAACCTAACCTAACCTAACCTAACCTAACCTAACCTAACCTAACCTAACCTAACCTAACCTAACCTAACCTAACCTAACCTAACCTAACCTAACCTAACCTAACCTAACCTAACCTAACCTAACCTAACCTAACCTAACCTAACCTAACCTAACCTAACCTAACCTAACCTAACCTAACCTAACCTAACCTAACCTAACCTAACCTAACCTAACCTAACCTAACCTAACCTAACCTAACCTAACCTAACCTAACCTAACCTAACCTAACCTAACCTAACCTAACCTAACCTAACCTAACCTAACCTAACCTAACCTAACCTAACCTAACCTAACCTAACGTAACCTAACCTAACCTAACCTAACCTAACCTAACCTAACCTAACCTAACCTAACCTAACCTAACCTAACCTAACCTAACCTAACCTAACCTAACCTAACCTAACCTAACCTAACCTAACCTAACCTAACCTAACCTAACCTAACCTAACCTAACCTAACCTAACCTAACCTAACCTAACCTAACCTAACCTAACCTAACCTAACCTAACCTAACCTAACCTAACCTAACCTAACCTAACCTAACCTAACCTAACCTAACCTAACCTAACCTAACCTAACCTAACCTAACCTAACCTAACCTAACCTAACCTAACCTAACCTAACCTAACCTAACCTAACCTAACCTAACCTAACCTAACCTAACCTAACCTAACCTAACCTAACCTAACCTAACCTAACCTAACCTAACCTAACCTAACCTAACCTAACCTAACCTAACCTAACCTAACCTAACCTAACCTAACCTAACCTAACCTAACCTAACCTAACCTAACCTAACCTAACCTAACCTAACCTAACCTAACCTAACCTAACCTAACCTAACCTAACCTAACCTAACCTAACCTAACCTAACCTAACCTAACCTAACCTAACCTAACCTAACCTAACCTAACCTAACCTAACCTAACCTAACCTAACCTAACCTAACCTAACCTAACCTAACCTAACCTAACCTAACCTAACCTAACCTAACCTAACCTAACCTAACCTAACCTAACCTAACCTAACCTAACCTAACCTAACCTAACCTAACCTAACCTAACCTAACCTAACCTAACCTAACCTAACCTAACCTAACCTAACCTAACCTAACCTAACCTAACCTAACCTAACCTAACCTAACCTAACCTAACCTAACCTAACCTAACCTAACCTAACCTAACCTAACCTAACCTAACCTAACCTAACCTAACCTAACCTAACCTAACCTAACCTAACCTAACCTAACCTAACCTAACCTAACCTAACCTAACCTAACCTAACCTAACCTAACCTAACCTAACCTAACCTAACCTAACCTAACCTAACCTAACCTAACCTAACCTAACCTAACCTAACCTAACCTAACCTAACCTAACCTAACCTAACCTAACCTAACCTAACCTAACCTAACCTAACCTAACCTAACCTAACCTAACCTAACCTAACCTAACCTAACCTAACCTAACCTAACCTAACCTAACCTAACCTAACCTAACCTAACCTAACCTAACCTAACCTAACCTAACCTAACCTAACCTAACCTAACCTAACCTAACCTAACCTAACCTAACCTAACCTAACCTAACCTAACCTAACCTAACCTAACCTAACCTAACCTAACCTAACCTAACCTAACCTAACCTAACCTAACCTAACCTAACCTAACCTAACCTAACCTAACCTAACCTAACCTAACCTAACCTAACCTAACCTAACCTAACCTAACCTAACCTAACCTAACCTAACCTAACCTAACCTAACCTAACCTAACCTAACCTAACCTAACCTAACCTAACCTAACCTAACCTAACCTAACCTAACCTAACCTAACCTAACCTAACCTAACCTAACCTAACCTAACCTAACCTAACCTAACCTAACCTAACCTAACCTAACCTAACCTAACCTAACCTAACCTAACCTAACCTAACCTAACCTAACCTAACCTAACCTAACCTAACCTAACCTAACCTAACCTAACCTAACCTAACCTAACCTAACCTAACCTAACCTAACCTAACCTAACCTAACCTAACCTAACCTAACCTAACCTAACCTAACCTAACCTAACCTAACCTAACCTAACCTAACCTAACCTAACCTAACCTAACCTAACCTAACCTAACCTAACCTAACCTAACCTAACCTAACCTAACCTAACCTAACCTAACCTAACCTAACCTAACCTAACCTAACCTAACCTAACCTAACCTAACCTAACCTAACCTAACCTAACCTAACCTAACCTAACCTAACCTAACCTAACCTAACCTAACCTAACCTAACCTAACCTAACCTAACCTAACCTAACCTAACCTAACCTAACCTAACCTAACCTAACCTAACCTAACCTAACCTAACCTAACCTAACCTAACCTAACCTAACCTAACCTAACCTAACCTAACCTAACCTAACCTAACCTAACCTAACCTAACCTAACCTAACCTAACCTAACCTAACCTAACCTAACCTAACCTAACCTAACCTAACCTAACCTAACCTAACCTAACCTAACCTAACCTAACCTAACCTAACCTAACCTAACCTAACCTAACCTAACCTAACCTAACCTAACCTAACCTAACCTAACCTAACCTAACCTAACCTAACCTAACCTAACCTAACCTAACCTAACCTAACCTAACCTAACCTAACCTAACCTAACCTAACCTAACCTAACCTAACCTAACCTAACCTAACCTAACCTAACCTAACCTAACCTAACCTAACCTAACCTAACCTAACCTAACCTAACCTAACCTAACCTAACCTAACCTAACCTAACCTAACCTAACCTAACCTAACCTAACCTAACCTAACCTAACCTAACCTAACCTAACCTAACCTAACCTAACCTAACCTAACCTAACCTAACCTAACCTAACCTAACCTAACCTAACCTAACCTAACCTAACCTAACCTAACCTAACCTAACCTAACCTAACCTAACCTAACCTAACCTAACCTAACCTAACCTAACCTAACCTAACCTAACCTAACCTAACCTAACCTAACCTAACCTAACCTAACCTAACCTAACCTAACCTAACCTAACCTAACCTAACCTAACCTAACCTAACCTAACCTAACCTAACCTAACCTAACCTAACCTAACCTAACCTAACCTAACCTATCCTAACCTAACCTAACCTAACCTAACCTAACCTAACCTAACCTAACCTAACCTAACCTAACCTAACCTAACCTAACCTAACCTAACCTAACCTAACCTAACCTAACCTAACCTAACCTAACCTAACCTAACCTAACCTAACCTAACCTAACCTAACCTAACCTAACCTAACCTAACCTAACCTAACCTAACCTAACCTAACCTAACCTAACCTAACCTAACCTAACCTAACCTAACCTAACCTAACCTAACCTAACCTAACCTAACCTAACCTAACCTAACCTAACCTAACCTAACCTAACCTAACCTAACCTAACCTAACCTAACCTAACCTAACCTAACCTAACCTAACCTAACCTAACCTAACCTAACCTAACCTAACCTAACCTAACCTAACCTAACCTAACCTAACCTAACCTAACCTAACCTAACCTAACCTAACCTAACCTAACCTAACCTAACCTAACCTAACCTAACCTAACCTAACCTAACCTAACCTAACCTAACCTAACCTAACCTAACCTAACCTAACCTAACCTAACCTAACCTAACCTAACCTAACCTAACCTAACCTAACCTAACCTAACCTAACCTAACCTAACCTAACCTAACCTAACCTAACCTAACCTAACCTAACCTAACCTAACCTAACCTAACCTAACCTAACCTAACCTAACCTAACCTAACCTAACCTAACCTAACCTAACCTAACCTAACCTAACCTAACCTAACCTAACCTAACCTAACCTAACCTAACCTAACCTAACCTAACCTAACCTAACCTAACCTAACCTAACCTAACCTAACCTAACCTAACCTAACCTAACCTAACCTAACCTAACCTAACCTAACCTAACCTAACCTAACCTAACCTAACCTAACCTAACCTAACCTAACCTAACCTAACCTAACCTAACCTAACCTAACCTAACCTAACCTAACCTAACCTAACCTAACCTAACCTAACCTAACCTAACCTAACCTAACCTAACCTAACCTAACCTAACCTAACCTAACCTAACCTAACCTAACCTAACCTAACCTAACCTAACCTAACCTAACCTAACCTAACCTAACCTAACCTAACCTAACCTAACCTAACCTAACCTAACCTAACCTAACCTAACCTAACCTAACCTAACCTAACCTAACCTAACCTAACCTAACCTAACCTAACCTAACCTAACCTAACCTAACCTAACCTAACCTAACCTAACCTAACCTAACCTAACCTAACCTAACCTAACCTAACCTAACCTAACCTAACCTAACCTAACCTAACCTAACCTAACCTAACCTAACCTAACCTAACCTAACCTAACCTAACCTAACCTAACCTAACCTAACCTAACCTAACCTAACCTAACCTAACCTAACCTAACCTAACCTAACCTAACCTAACCTAACCTAACCTAACCTAACCTAACCTAACCTAACCTAACCTAACCTAACCTAACCTAACCTAACCTAACCTAACCTAACCTAACCTAACCTAACCTAACCTAACCTAACCTAACCTAACCTAACCTAACCTAACCTAACCTAACCTAACCTAACCTAACCTAACCTAACCTAACCTAACCTAACCTAACCTAACCTAACCTAACCTAACCTAACCTAACCTAACCTAACCTAACCTAACCTAACCTAACCTAACCTAACCTAACCTAACCTAACCTAACCTAACCTAACCTAACCTAACCTAACCTAACCTAACCTAACCTAACCTAACCTAACCTAACCTAACCTAACCTAACCTAACCTAACCTAACCTAACCTAACCTAACCTAACCTAACCTAACCTAACCTAACCTAACCTAACCTAACCTAACCTAACCTAACCTAACCTAACCTAACCTAACCTAACCTAACCTAACCTAACCTAACCTAACCTAACCTAACCTAACCTAACCTAACCTAACCTAACCTAACCTAACCTAACCTAACCTAACCTAACCTAACCTAACCTAACCTAACCTAACCTAACCTAACCTAACCTAACCTAACCTAACCTAACCTAACCTAACCTAACCTAACCTAACCTAACCTAACCTAACCTAACCTAACCTAACCTAACCTAACCTAACCTAACCTAACCTAACCTAACCTAACCTAACCTAACCTAACCTAACCTAACCTAACCTAACCTAACCTAACCTAACCTAACCTAACCTAACCTAACCTAACCTAACCTAACCTAACCTAACCTAACCTAACCTAACCTAACCTAACCTAACCTAACCTAACCTAACCTAACCTAACCTAACCTAACCTAACCTAACCTAACCTAACCTAACCTAACCTAACCTAACCTAACCTAACCTAACCTAACCTAACCTAACCTAACCTAACCTAACCTAACCTAACCTAACCTAACCTAACCTAACCTAACCTAACCTAACCTAACCTAACCTAACCTAACCTAACCTAACCTAACCTAACCTAACCTAACCTAACCTAACCTAACCTAACCTAACCTAACCTAACCTAACCTAACCTAACCTAACCTAACCTAACCTAACCTAACCTAACCTAACCTAACCTAACCTAACCTAACCTAACCTAACCTAACCTAACCTAACCTAACCTAACCTAACCTAACCTAACCTAACCTAACCTAACCTAACCTAACCTAACCTAACCTAACCTAACCTAACCTAACCTAACCTAACCTAACCTAACCTAACCTAACCTAACCTAACCTAACCTAACCTAACCTAACCTAACCTAACCTAACCTAACCTAACCTAACCTAACCTAACCTAACCTAACCTAACCTAACCTAACCTAACCTAACCTAACCTAACCTAACCTAACCTAACCTAACCTAACCTAACCTAACCTAACCTAACCTAACCTAACCTAACCTAACCTAACCTAACCTAACCTAACCTAACCTAACCTAACCTAACCTAACCTAACCTAACCTAACCTAACCTAACCTAACCTAACCTAACCTAACCTAACCTAACCTAACCTAACCTAACCTAACCTAACCTAACCTAACCTAACCTAACCTAACCTAACCTAACCTAACCTAACCTAACCTAACCTAACCTAACCTAACCTAACCTAACCTAACCTAACCTAACCTAACCTAACCTAACCTAACCTAACCTAACCTAACCTAACCTAACCTAACCTAACCTAACCTAACCTAACCTAACCTAACCTAACCTAACCTAACCTAACCTAACCTAACCTAACCTAACCTAACCTAACCTAACCTAACCTAACCTAACCTAACCTAACCTAACCTAACCTAACCTAACCTAACCTAACCTAACCTAACCTAACCTAACCTAACCTAACCTAACCTAACCTAACCTAACCTAACCTAACCTAACCTAACCTAACCTAACCTAACCTAACCTAACCTAACCTAACCTAACCTAACCTAACCTAACCTAACCTAACCTAACCTAACCTAACCTAACCTAACCTAACCTAACCTAACCTAACCTAACCTAACCTAACCTAACCTAACCTAACCTAACCTAACCTAACCTAACCTAACCTAACCTAACCTAACCTAACCTAACCTAACCTAACCTAACCTAACCTAACCTAACCTAACCTAACCTAACCTAACCTAACCTAACCTAACCTAACCTAACCTAACCTAACCTAACCTAACCTAACCTAACCTAACCTAACCTAACCTAACCTAACCTAACCT